>OY998149.1:1697140-1739393 GCA_963921925.1 Sphagnum tenellum
GTTCCCGACTTCCAACACTAAAGAGGGGTAGAGGAGCATGCTAGAAGTCCTGGGATTAGACTAGGAAGAAGGACAATTATGTTGTTACACGATCTTGCATCCAAAACCAACCCCAAGTTGGTTAGAAATCATTCTACATCCATTTGGTGTTGGGACAAACCACGGCTCGGACTCGGGGGAAGCCACCACCTTCCCCCATATAGTATTCTTTGCGTTACTATGCGGGAGCCACATCCGAATGGCACTTCTTCCCAGGAGTCCCAAAACTGTCCCGGGTTGGACTCCCAAGACTTTGGACACTCATAACTCCTGGCTCCGACCTCCGATTAGAGTGAGGTCTAAACCAAAGTTTTAGCCCTCCTCAAGAGCTTTCCAATGCTCTATTTCACTCCTTCTGCAAACGTCAGGAAGTAGTCGATTCCCGACTTTTAGTGGTCAAGACTCAAACTGCCAGTTTGACTCCTGGCCCTTCTTTTGTCCATAACTTGAGCTACAGATGTCCAAATGGCTCATGCGAGGTCATTTTAGACATCTACACTTCAAGACCTTTTCATTGATATAAAGGACACCTCAATGCAAGGTTTTTTGACTCCTGCGATCGAACTCTGAATTTTTTGGAGTCTCGAAGGACTCCAAGTCCTCACTTTTGGGAGTGTGAGTGGGGTTGCGACATGAATAGGTTATCAATCAATATGACTTGGGTAACAACTATTGGTTATTCATTATGGTAGGTTATCAAATATCCACTCATGATTTAGTAAAGGGCATTTCAAAAGTTTGGACTTCCCTCTTTTACCTCTAGCCAAATCTATTTAAAGGCCACCCCACACCTAGAGTTAATGTAAAGGTAAATTAGGGTATCCATCCAACAAATAAATTGATGTCCAAATGTAGAGTGATAAGTATCACCAAATTCTATGTGGTTGTGGACGTGGCATTCAAAGTTAACTCAGAAATGACTCAAAGATAGGAAAATATGGATCTAATTTCATATCTTCCAAATTATTAGATTTCAGGCAAAAATCCAATCCTTGCAAGACCTTTTCGAAGTCAACCAGTGTTCTTTTTTAGGAATTATTTCTATGCAGCTTTAGTGGCAATTGTCCACAAAAAGATTTGAAAACAATTGGTGATCTTCCTTAAAAATCTTTAGCCTTTTTATCTGGTTATAAACCATATATGAAGCACAAACATATAAATCATATACTTTTAATCATCCTTACATATTTCTGGCTAGGTACTTACTAGAACCAAATATGGCAATCTGCTGACTTTTTAAAAAGAAGTTATTGCCATTCCAATCCCTAAAAGTAATTTGATTTCCCAGTTTTTCATTCTTAACTTTCCCATTTTGACAAATTTTACCTTAGGTAAAATAGGCCAGTGTGAAACAATACACTTAGCTCATGCAACATGGTTAGGCCTCCTTAAGTCCGGAAATCGCACGAATGTACGATTTCGATGTTTTTTCGGGCACTTGCTGCCCCTAAAGGCATGCGATTCGTGCATTAGTATATTAACTATGGGTTAAAGTTCTCCCCAATCTTATTATTAACCATTGCTACTGGAGATAATAAGAGGCAGTTAGTCTTCTTTTACAACTAATAACAACTAATAACCAACAGCGGAAGAGGAAGAAAACAAGACAACGAGGTGTTAATTCCCTTCTTGGAATGCCATCTCGTTAAAGGTTTGTTGCAACTTTTCAAGCTGTCTTGAGTGCAATATGCCTTCCAGAGATAAGCTTGTGAGTGCAGAACGATGATCATTTTCTCGTAGTTGATGGTCGAGAAATCAGCCTCCACAGTCGTTGTTCTAGGCATAACGCTGGCCAAACCAGCTACAAAGTGAAACATGTAGGGGAAACGATTACCGAGTGGCCGCCATGCTTTCCCAAAATCAGAGTCTTTGCTTCCTTTCATCAGGGCTGCCTTGAGGTTTAAGTTTCAGGATATCAATCGCACAAGCTATTCAAACTCGTTGCTGACGACTTCCTCAACAATAGTTCCCGGAAAAGAATGCCTAAGCCTCTCCTCATGTTCAAATAGTAATTCCGTAAACTTGATAGTTGAAAGTCCCGCGATCTCAAGTGGCAGTACTAGAGGAGCAGCGTCGGTCTTCTCTCGGTTTCTTGCGTCACGCTCAACAACTATAGTGGCAACTGAGTACATAGCTTGAACATAGACTCGAGAAACATCCCTAGTGACCTCTTCCAAATCATCAGTTGGGAGTTGATTTGCCATGGTCCATGAATCATTAAATTGGCCACCAAGACATTTCGAATCCTACAGTCTATTACAGAAATCTATGTGTATGAAAATAGGAGAATCACGGATTTCCTGAATGCGTGCAATGCACGCAAAAAAAGGCCCATGCACGAATCTAAGGAGGCCTGAACATGCTTCACAAACAAATCTTATTATGCTTTTTGTCGCAACCCTACTTTGGCCAAGTGTGGGGGTGAAGCCCAACACTTGGAAAAAGTGAAGATTTGAAGTCCTCTGGGACTCCTGAATGTTCAGAGCTCGACAATAGGACCCAAAACACATTGCATTGGGGTGTTCTTGAAGTCATTGAAAAGATCTTGAAACTTAGATATCGAAAATGGCCTCGCATTGGTCATTTGGACATCTGTAGCCCAAGTTATGGGCAAAAGAAGGGCCGGGAGTCAAACTGGCAATTTGACTCCCGACCACTAAAAGTTGGGAACCGACCTTTTCATGACCTCCGAATTGAAAGTGTGATACGTCGTTGAAAAGATCTCGACAAGGGCTACAATTTTGGTTTAAAGCCTGTTGCGATCAGACCTGACAGTCGGGAGTTATGAGCTCCCAAAGTCCCAGGACTCCACCCTGGATAGTTTCGGGACAATTTCGGGATTCCAACTTGGGAGTCCTGGGAAAAAGAGCCATTTGGATGTAGCCTCTGCGGAGCGTTACAGAGTATACTATATGGGGGAAGGTGGTGGTTTCCCTTAAGTCCAGGCCGTGGTGAGTCTTGTGGTCCAAAGTGCCCGTGGCTTGTCCCAACACCCAAGTGTGTCCCGGAATGTGAACTAACTACGTGGGTGGTTTGTTTTGATGCAAATTCAAGCTTGATCAACTAATACCTCTTCCTAGTCTAATCCCTGGGCTCCCAACTCGACCATGTACCCCTTTCTAGAGTTGGAAGCCGGGAGCGTGCCTCCAAGTCTCAACTTCCGTAACTTGACTTTGTGAAACCTTCAAGTGGGTTTCACCCCGTGACTTGGGAGCGTGTCACTGTTGACCAGGTAATCTGGGCAACTCACAGGAGGCCACACATCTTGTGCTCCGCCAAATCTAAGTTGAGGCAATGAAACATCATGCATGATGGAATATGTGGAGGGGGATCTTATGCTACGACTAATCTAGTTTGAGGCAATGAAACTTCCTGCATGATGGAGTATGTGGAGGGGAAAGCCCAGTGCCCCTTGGGTAAACCCTGAGGTATTGGGCTTTACGAGAGCAAGGACCCATGCAAAAGGCTCTGAAAGGATGAAACCTTGCATGTTGAGTGACACCAGCCAACAACATGCAAACTTTGTTTTAATATTGAGCAATGAAAGACCACATCTTGTCTGCCCTCTAAACCATATGTTGGGTTCTTCTTGGATTTTGTTATAACATCTTAGTGTGAGCTTTTGAAAAAAAATCACATTCAAACAACCCAGGTTCTGGGTTTTTATTAGAAGACTTAAAATAAGTGCAGGTTCTGAGCTTTAGAAAAAATTTGAAGTATTGCCTGGTTTGCTCAAAGAAAGCACGAAAGAATGAAAGGTTCAGAGTAGGTTCTTTGACCATTTCTTTGAATTTTTTAAAAACCAAAATGGATTGTTTGATGTGTTAAGAATTGCTGATCAGAGTTCCACATACCTAACCAATACCCATTGCATACTTCTTGGAAAACGTGTGATCAACCCATCATGGCTGTGTAAACTTTCCCGAATACACGGCCTTCTCAAAACTACTACATCTTACACGGAATGACCTGCCAGAAATTTTGCAGTGTATTTGGCAACAACCTTATAAAGCATATTTATACATTCATGAGCAGGGAGGGCATTTCGTTTTTCATAGTGCCCCCCTCCTGTTTCGCCTCAGTTTATCCACTGAATTTCTTGCAAGTCTATATGTTGGGTAAAGCAATTGGTTGAGGGGCCTACCTCGTTAGCCCTTATTTTGGGAATGACCTCAATCTAGGGCTTTACCCTACACTTAAACACACAATAAGCCTCCAGTTTGAGGAGCAAGGACCAAAGGTATCACATCAAACATGAAAATATGACATGCTAGAAATTCATGAATTTAGTTCGCATTCCACTATACATACTACAACTACCTAGTACATGCCCACTGGGGGTAAAAAGATGAAAAATGGAAATAAAGAGTGGAGGGGTGTTTCAAAAATTGGAACATCCCATCTCATAGACATATACCAGTTTTCGAAAGGCCTTCCAACCAGTGGAGGAAAGAATACGCTGGGTAAGGTACCCTCCAATTGCACTACACAAAGTGGACCAAGTCTTTAAGTATTACATAACTAGTCTCTAGGGGATGGCCACTGAGTGTAACGACATGGCATGTGCAATGGCATGCCACTAGTGGTTTTGCCATGTACAGGCAATAGCCACCCCCTAGACACTGGTTCCCAGACTTAATATTTTTCCACCTTCTTTTCACATCTTGGACAGCAGCATTTTTATTTTTGGCGAATTTTCGTACTATGGCCAAAATAAAAAAAACACAATGAAAATTGAACAAAATTTTTTTTATTAAAAAATATACAAAAGTCATCATATTTTGAGATTAAAAAAAGTTAGAAGTCACTATATTTAAACAGGGAGGTCTGAAAGGTCTTGAGAACAAGGTAGGATTCTTAAAAATTTTGATTGTCTTGTCTGACCTTGACACAAATTTGGCTCATTCCTTTTTGGGACAATAGTCAGTCCACCTATTTCACAAAGTTGAAAAAAGAAAAGAAGAAAAGTCTTGGAAAGGTTCTACAAATCTATCGCCATTTGCTAAAACTTTTTTGGGATACTTACACATGACACAACATCAAAAATTTGAAAATAAAAATATTGGACCAAGAAATTAAAGACGATAATAAGAATTCTTGGGTGCAACAGTTGGCGGGATGGTTTCTTTTTCTAATTTTGTGATTATGCCAATGTGGCTATCATCTCCAAAGCGATTTAGCCAAATTTGGTCACATGTACTAATATGGAAGTAGGAAAAAATCAAAATCCTTTAACATTTTTGGCTACACTTGGAACTACTAATAAAAATCTGTCGATTGGTAGAATTGTTTTTCAAAATCTGGCCAATTTGGGCCAAACTTTTCATGGAAAATCCTTCCTATACCTTGAAATCATAACTTTCAGGTAGGAATTTGGCGAAAATTTGCCAGTAAAAGAAACGCTGGTTGGTGGCATTCCTTTCAGATGGTTTAATTAGAATTGCACTTTGGATTATATACACTGATTTTTTTGTGACTGCAATTCCTTTCCAAAAACAAGTTAAAGGTCCGAAGATATCAAGTTTTCATCTGTATTGTGCAACAATGTTTCAACTTTTTTTCATTGTGAAATGTTGTGTGATATGGATGTAAAGTTACAAAATGAATGAAAATTGAAAGAATGATGGCATGGCATGGATTAAAGTTACACAATTGATGAAGAGTTGAAAAACCTCATGTGACTCCTATTTAGTGCTTGTTGGACGTTGCTTAATCATAGACTCCCACCAACCATGATGCTAGTTAGCTCAACAAAATCATATGAGGAAAAGATGGAAAGTTTGACAAAATACAAAAGAGAAGGAAAAATCAGTGTTGGGCAAGTATATCATTCTACAATATCAGCTCCAGGTAAAGGTATATAGATTTCAAAAATTTCTCAGAAAGCTAAGGGTAATAATATGTAAGCTTCACCAAATTATGAACTTGGGCAAGGGTAAAGGTAAAATGATGAATATTTATCATGTTTAGAAGGTAAGAGGAGGGATAAATATTTCACCATATCCCCTTTATGCACCATGTGGGTGCAAGGACTTAAATAGAAGGTAAATAGAATATTTGCACAATGACACTTTTCAAAGTGGAGAAAGATAACAATTGTTGCAAAAATTAACATATGAAGTTTTAACCATCATAGCAAAATTGAATGAAACTAATCAATAGCCATAAGAATACATTCAAAACATTTTTATTGGCAAATGGTACTAACATTTGCAAAGGTTGTATGAACATTTGGTAACATTTTTGTTCAATTTATTGATTAGATAAAATTTCAAAAGTAAGTATATTCAATAGTTAGAGCATGCCCATTACTTCATATGTAATTTTTCAAAAGAACAATTTTGGAAAGCTTTATTAAAAGACACACCATAGATTAGGGAAATGTACAAAGGAATAAAATTAAGGAAAAGGGACAAGTGATAGGACATAATTTGGTTCAAAGTAACTATGAAAATCTTTTCATGTCCATAACCAACTGCTTGTGATAGGTCAACGATATTTATATGTCAAAAATTGATAGTTTGCAATAGATTGATTATGTTGATGGGAGGTGTGTTTTGAAATGGTAAAAGTTGAAAAATGGTTAAACCTATGACTATCACCTAACTTAAGATGGAAGACATTTGTATCCTTTGTAATGTGATTGAAATTTTTTTGATGAAGGAAGGTGATCAAAATAGAAAGATGAGGGCCTTATGGTCTTGTATGTCACAAACAGGTTTAAGATCGAAATTATGTATGTTTATTACACAACTATGGAAATCTATGTTTTTGGTTGCAAGAATATCTTTTAACCTTTCTAGTGTCTATGTACAACTAGTATCCCACACCATCTACCATGAACTAAACACAAACACCACAAAAACCATTCAAACCAAAAGCTCAAATCCCTTCACAATTCTATTCCATCAAACTTTATATCCATACAACAAAATATTTCTATTAAGTGAAGGTGTTTTTAAAGGTCACAAACACCCACTTATATACTAACCAAGAAGAAACTAAATAAGAAGTTTCCTAAAGTCTACACATCACATGGCTACCCATGTGATTTCACATGCATAATTAAATGCAAAAACTTTCACATGACTTTTATATAATTTAATATGTGAAGGTGAATACATTTTAATGTGCAGAAAACTTTCACAAAACTTTTATATAATTTAATATGTGAAGGTCAATGCACCTTCATGTGTAACAAACTTTCACAAGATTTTTATATAATTTAATATGTGAAGGTCAGTGCACCTTCATGTGTAACAAACTTTCACAAGATTTTTATATAATTTAATATGTGAAGATCAATGCACCTTCATGTGCAACAAACTTTCACAAGACTTTTATATAATTTAATATGTCAATGTCAATGGACCTTCATGTGTTAAAGACTTTCACATGACTTTCACATAAATTAATATGTGAAAGTCAAACATTATGATCCTATTAACAAGTAAATCATCAAATATACATTTTAAATAATTACATGGGTAATAGTTAAACTTCATCAAGTTACAGTCTCTTCAAGCTCCAAATGGCATTAGCACAATTTTTTGGTCTTAATATGACCACTAATAGGTCACTTTTTATGGTAAAACCACGCTACTACCAATGAAAAATTTGTGTTATAAATTGTTGTCGACATACACTAAGAAGTTTTTGGCAGATCTTTATGTAAGTATAATAGACTTGTCTTCATCTTTCCCAAGGATTTCAAACATATGAACATACACCCATGGTTCATCCTCTTGCCATACGTTTAAATCCCAAAATGGAAATGAATACTAGTATGTTAGTAAGAAGATTCTTGCAACCAATGAAGTGAGGTAGCATGCATCTATGGGGCCCACGTTATTTTCTTGGGAGAGTGGGGGTGTTGGATTATTTTTGTTGTTCTCAATGTGTTCCCATGAAATTCCCATTGTGTTCCCATCAAGTTTTCATTGAGTTCCTAACTTTTTTTTCAAGTTCTTGATTTGTTCCCCAATGTGTTTCCAATAGCTCTTCACTTAGTCCCAAATCCTTTGACCAAAGTTCTAGTCTTGCAATCTACATAACCAGTCCAAAGGATGAGATTACAACATATTTATTTTGAGACTGTTGAAAGGTTGATTATTTTCATTTCTTATGTGAACCACTACACAACACACATCCCTATAGAATAGTTAGCAAAATAGCCCTAAATATTTTGTTGCACAATCCACTATTTATGAGTGAATGTCTACTATGAAATTGATGTGTTCAATTTTTGGAAAAAAAAAGAAGGCCAAAATATTGCTTTATATGTTCACTGATGGGTGTTAAACTGAAGGGGCATGGATAATTCTCACCCAACTCATGGTCTTATAATGTTTATTAATGGGAGGTTTTGTGAACACAATCTACAATAATAATGATTATAAATCATGAACATGTAGGGGAGTTTGTTATTGTTTGGTATTGGGGTTCAATTATAAAAAGGCATTATAAAATTGCAAAATTATTTGTGTAGTATTAGTGGGTTGGGTGTTCATTAAAACATAAAAAGGTAGGAAGGAAATTTTTTTTCTCTTGGGGTGTTTTGAAACAATTTTATATATGGTATGAAACATTGTCTCAAACTTTGTTTAAAATTGGGCACATTGGCTATCCCACTAAAAAGAAACAACTGATCACACAAATATGAAGAAAAACTTAATAATGTTCCAAAGCTTAATTGTGGGCTCATCAATTACCATCACTGTTAAGGAGCCCTAACTTAGGATACTAAAAATTTGAAACATTAATGAGACACCTAAAGTGAACACTCTATTGATTCTGGTAATTTTCTGTCACGCTGGAGCTTGCAACGTTGTAACACTGGAGCTCGTGCGGAGCTCGCGCGTTGTAATACGCTGGAGCTGTAACGCCGAAATTGTAATGCCAAAGCTACAACGTCGAAGCTTGCATAGACCTCACGCGTTGTGATACGTTGGAGCTGCAATGCTGGAGCTGCAATGCCGGAGCTGCAACGCCGGAACGTTGCATGTTGCAACGCCCCACCCCGCGTTTCAACTGGTACCCCTCCCCTGCCTTCTCTTTCATCGGGCTAGGTAACCTACGTTTGTTTAGTAGGCCTACCGTTCCAATCCACTTTTTTATTTTTTATTTTTTATTTTTGGCATTCCTCTTCTCTTTCTTTTTCAATTTCTCTCTCATTTCTTTCCTTTTTGAAATAGGTTTTTAAATAATAATCAGAAAACAAAAATTCAGGTTTTTTTTTTTTTTTCAGCGTATGGGTGTTTTGCCATTGGTTGTAACTAACAACAGGGTTTAAGATTCGAAGAACTCCATGATGGCGCTCAATGTCGCATCACTACCGTGTCCTTTCACTATAGCGTCAGACATTTTCACATTAAAGAAGGAACCAAAATGCATTGTAACAACATTGACCTCAACGTCCCAGACAATGCACCCCTAGCAATCTATTAGGTAGTTCTAGTTGGGCACTAGCTAGTCATGGGCATCAAGACCAACAACTCACCTATTGACACGTGACTATCCAAGATGGAGGTAGCCATCTAGCACATTGCATCTCTCACGACCGCTAGCAACCTTGCGGTTAACCAGTTGATAGAATGTGAGGCGACTATAACTACCACAACCAAGGCTACGCCTACAAAGGAGCCCAAGTGGACCACGGTGATGGCTAAGAACGTGCGTCAAGTGGTTAGTCGAGTTGTGGAAACCTTGGCTGACGTGCCTAAACAAGAGGAGAGTAAGCTCAACCTATGCCTCACGAGCTTTGAGGCTAAAGCATGTGAGATTGAAAATGAACTGGTGCAGCTGTTCAACATAGAGTCGTTGCAGGGCCAAATGAAGTTGCACATCAAGGTCGTTGCTGCCAAGTGGTAGCAGCCTGCAACCTCGCGAGCCTCCACCTCGACGGCAAGCACACGCCTCGGCGCAGTGCCATTCAAGTTTATAACGAACGAGGACCGCCAAGCTGCATTGCGACGGCACAAGGGCCTAACAAGGACCAAGTTAGGCTTAGACGAAAACCTCACACCCACATAATAGGCCGCAAGTCACAGTTGTGGCCATTATTCAAGGAGGCCAAGGCAGCAGGCAAACGTGCATTCTAGCGCGCAGCCGAGCTTTTTGTTGATGACACTCAAATTTGCCCGCCCTCCTCTATCTAAAGGCGCGGGGGCCAGAGAGACCTATGCGTGGTATTATGGAACATGCACAGGGGTGGTGTAAATAAACTGGAAACGGGGGTGGAAATACTAGAGTTGTTTCAGTGTGCTAACCTGTCTTATTAACTGAAACTTGGCATTTCCCAGGCCAACATTTGCCACATGTTGAAGGGTTTGTTTTACTTGCGGTAGCACGCACTATGCAAATAGGAAATACAAAAGCGACAAAACATAGTGGGGGGGTGGCTGCTTACTTTCGTAACCACCTTAGGCCAAACCTATCATAGTGGAAGGAAGGAAGCCATGATTCTTATCTATGGCAACGGGTCAACAGGGGTGCTGCTCCTGACTTGTTTGTTTGCATGGTGTATGTTGCCCCTATTGGCTCCAAACACGAGAATGATTCCTTATTCCAAAACCTGGAACTTTATTCTCGTTTTGGACATTTGTAGCCCAAGTTATGGGCAAAAGAAGGGCCGGGAGTCAAACTGGCAGTTTGACTCCCGACCACTAAAAGTCAAGAATCGACCAGCTCCCGATGTCCGATTTGAGAGTGCAATATGTCGTTGAAAAGATCTCAACGAGGGCTACAACTTTGGTTTAGACCTTGTTGCGATCAGACCTGGAAGTCGGGAGTTATGAGCTCCCAAAGTCCCAAGATTCCACCCGGGACAATTTCGGGACAATTTCGGGACTCCAACTTGGGAGTCCCGGGAAAAAGAGCCATTTGGATGTAGTCTAGACGAGGCGTCGCAGAGAATACTATATGGGGGAAGGTGGTGGCTTCCCCCGAGTCCGGGCCATGGTGAGTCTTGTGGTCCGAAGTGCCCGTGGCTTGTCTCAACACCAAAGGGTGTCCCGGAAAGTGAACTAACCATTCGAGTGGTTTGTTTTGATGTAGATTCAAGCTTGATCAACTAATACCTCTTCCTAATCTAATCCTTGGGCTCCCAACTCGACCTTCTATCCCTTTCTAGAGTTGGAAGCCGGGAGCATGCCTCCAAGTCTCAACTTCCGCAACTTGACTTTGTGAAACCCTCAAGTTGGTTTCACCCCGTGACTTGGGAGCGCATCATTGACGATGCCCCATTCTGTGGTTACCCATTCGTATCCTTTGTGGTGCAAAATGAGGATGTTAATACACCTTTGGTACTATGCTCTTGAATTGAATGGATGGATGAATTTGTTGATTCTGTGGTCCCAATTGGCCTCCCAACTCCATGCCTTTCAATCAATTCTGGACTACAAAAATTCTTAGTTCTTGCTCATGTGGTTGATCCATTAAATCTACTACCACATTCTATATCTCCACATGTTTAACAATGTCTGCTCTAATGTGAAAAAACATAAAAGGACAATCCATGATTACATGTCCTTTTTCACAAAATGCATAGATTCTTGAAAGTAATCTAGTTATCCTTGAATCCACAAATTCCTGATCCCTGGTTTCAATTGTGTACCCTATTTGATCCAATTCTGAATTTCTTTGATGTGAGTATGATTGTGATACTTCATCCAACACATTCACTTATGCTTTTGCATATGCAGATGGTCTTAGGTAATTTTCCTTAATTTCCTCAAGCACATTGATATTGGTGTTTTCTTTGACCTCCAAGTCTTCCACTGGTTCATGATAATCTAAAGATGTAAATTGGTACACAAACTTGGATTGTATACCTCCTATAATATCCCTTCTTTGGTTAGTCATTGATTTTGGACTTGAAATTTCTTGCAACTAATCAAGTACTATAAAAGATCATGCTCCATCTTGATCTTTGCAAATGTGAACCACAAATTATGGTTGAGAAATATATTGCACCCACTCATTTGGGTGAATATTCAATTGCATTTCTTTATGTGGAAATCGTCATCTATAATTATGCCCTCTTTAAAGACCACTAATCCATACTTCACCCCTCATCACCTTTTGTGCTAAAATTAACTTGTGTCATGTAGGTTTTTCTTCTATTATTAAAACTCACCTATCCAACATCAGATTCCAATATGGGGTTTTTATAATTTTCACATACTCCCTTCCATTTTCATGAATGTCTTCTATTTTTCCTTTAAAACCTTGATGATTTACCTTTAAATCCAATTATTGCTATAAACTTTGAGTCAGCATCTGATTCATCTTCTTTCACAATCCTTTCTTCTTTAGAATATATAAATTACTCTCTAATCCTCACAACTTCAATTGTTTAAACCTTTGATGTTTTTTAACATACCCTTTCCAAATTTGAATTAAAATTAAACCATTTTTCTGAACACCTTCATCTACAATATAATAATGGAAAATGTTAAAAAACCCTCTTGTTCTTATCCATTACAAAAAAAAATTCCCTAAAAGATGGTTGCCAAATGGTAAATGTGGATTTAATTCCTCTAAAACCACTCCACACTTACTATATTAATAGATTTACACTAACATTGTACATTCATTCACAACTTTATATTGATTCCAAACACAAATTTATTTGTAATCCATCAATACACCGTATTCATGATTATTTTTAATAACTAGAATCTGTAACCAAAAATATAATGTTAAAAACTATAAACATAATTATAATTCATTTTCATGATATTTTAAAACCACAAATGGTTCACACTTCAAATATATAGTACCTACATCAAGATTCTTACTTTAAAAGTGTGTATCTACGAATGTCATCAATTTCCCAAAACTCCCACTCTTAAGCAATCCCCAAATCACCATCAACATGACAAGAAAACAAAACTCAACAAGAAGGCTTACTCGACAAGAAACCCTTCAACTTCCTTCTCATGTATTACAAGTCCACTAAATAGATCACGTTTTTCCTATCAATGGACATTTTTCCAAATTCACTACCATTTTTATATGCAATACACTACTATTTGATAAACATCATAAAATTATTTTGTATGTTCTATTATTTGAACCCTGCAACTGCCTGTCATGTGGTCCTTATTTTTTTTAATTTTGCATAATATAAATGCAATGTATTTAGGAACAATCCCACGTGTTTTAACATATCTACCGATTTGAGTTGTGTTTAATTCCCTAAGGTTCTAACTATCTTCTTCCAAGTTTCCAACTACCCCATGTATTTATCAATGCATTTTTAATTTTCTATTATTATCACTTGTTGTTCACTTGAATTTCATTTTGACTTCAACGAATTATCCCATTCAATTTCAATGTCATCAAATACAATTCTTTATAAAGTAGAATTTCAAATCAAAGGTTCCATATTCACCACATGAATCTTTTAAATATTTGATTTATGTTATATTCCAAGGATACAATTGTTAAATATTTGGTATTTGTAGGCTTTCACAAAGTGTAAAAATTCAAAGGAGACTTTATTGCCCAATTTTTCTTATTATTTTATAAAGTTTATTTATTTTTCAAAAATAATTAATCTTTTTCATCAATTCTATATGCCTAACTAACTTAATAGTTTTAAAAGAAAAGTTGTAATCATTTTTGAAGCTAGCTCAAAATGTTGATATCATCAAAACTTTTAGGTTTTTTTTTTTTTTGTGGCACCTACGTTTACCTGCCTAAAATTGCATAGAATTATTTTTGAAATTTCATAAATTCTATTGATAGCTAGTTGCCAAAGGTTACCAAATCCTCTATCAACAAATCATTGAATAACTTTGTGGAAAAATGTTCGGGAATCAATTTCTTCAAACTCGTGCATTCTTTGAAGAAATCCATGGCATGTATAAACATTGCCCAATGGTAGTCTTCCATATCCCCCTTTGGGATGTTTACATTTTGTTTTAATAATGTGAGACTTTCTTTGTCTATCTTTGCATTAGCCCAATGTCACACCGGCCATTCATCTATTTTGTCAATTACCCTTTTCCATTATGTTCCCCATGTTCTTATTTCCAGCAAATGTTTCAAGGGGAGTAATGAGTGTCATCTCTTGGACAGTCCCAAGGTTTTATTATTATTTCACATATTCTATCTAATATGCTTGAAATTCATGTATATTCAATCATTGACTCCAAGGTGTTTGGTGTGAAAATTGGTGTCAATTTTCCTCTTACCATTGTAAAATAGAGGTTTCAAGATTGCAAGCTCACAATGTAGAGGTAAAAACGATCTAACTAGGAAGTATGGGTGGGAAAAATGCAATATGATTTTACAAGTAGCAAGAATGGTGCTAGATGCAAGAGTTTGAGAAAGTGAATGAAAATAAAAAATAACTTGAAAATGGTGTAAACAACGTAAAGTGTCATTGGCTACTATTAGATGAAACATTTATTACTAATAGAAGGAAACAACAAATGTTAAAGGGATAATTTTGATTATTATCTTACAATAAATGTAAGGAATCAAAGAAAATACCTACCAAAGTAGAAAAATGGCTTACTAGGTTATCTATTAAAATTGCCCACCAAAATACTAGAATTGATTATCGGGGTTCAAGTTTTTTTTACAATTTCAGAGGTCAAATCAACTCCGATTGACGTGATTAACATGGCATTGGAAAAATATTTCCAAGGGCTATAAGATATACCCTTCAAATGTTCAAATTGGAGTTCATTTGAAAAAGTTATGAGTTTTTAAATTTTTTGATGCCCAATGATGAGAATAGCTCACAAGTTAGTTATAACTACTTCTAGTTACTTAAGGACAACTGGTAGTTGTAAAGGGGGTTTTTTTTACAAATCACTTGAAGGAGACTTGGAGGAAAATAGGGGAGGTGTGTGAGTGGTAGGAGAAGGAGTGGACTCATAGAAACTAGAGATTGTAATTCCATTGGGAGAATGAATTTTAATTAATCAAGAACATACACTCTAAGATAGTCTTGGGAGGAGTGGTTTTATACATTTTTTCCCTTGTAATTTGTTGTTGTAAAGTTGTTTTGTATGTTGGAAATGCAAATTGCAATGATTTTGGAATGTTAAATATGTTGTTTCCTTAAAGAGCTTCATCAAAATCTCATCATATTTCTATCTTGAAAGGTTTAGGAATTCAAGTTGCTTTTATGTGGTATTTGCAATGATGGTGTTGGACAAGACCCCAATGAACGACACCATGTTAATTTAATTGATTAATAGTTGTTAAAAAGTATCGTTGACAACTACTGCACATTGTCTCTATTCTTAATGGGCACACACCTCTTGGTGGTGAACACATAATGTTTGGATCAGCACATACCACTTTGTGGGTCAATTGGATTTAATTTAAGATTTTATATGGTTTAGATGTTGTAAAGTTTGAATATATTTCATATTAAGGAAATATGAAATGTGGGTTTGAAGGATAAAATATTCTAAAAAGATTTCGTCCTATTCACTTGCTCATGTTCATGCTTGTAAGCTCATGGATTAATATCCTTCCACATTTTGTAGTAATGTAGTCTCATTAAAATTTTCTCCTAACGTTTACTTGTCAATATGCCACATCTAGACCAAAAACCAATTCGGGTGAATTTGCCCTAGACAAATCAAACAAATGACATGAAAATTTCAACTAAATATAAACAAATTTGAGTTGAATATTGAAATTAAACCAAAATCCATTTAAAACCTCATTTAAAATTATATATTTATTATAATAAATATTTTAAAATAAAATATCTAGGCCTAGATCACACTAGGGTGGCCATAGCTTAAACAAATTGAATAGATATCTTGAAAACTTTAATCATCTATTTAATCACACCATTTCAGGCCTCTTGCCCTCCCACCTCCCAAAAGGTGTTGGCTCCCATATCCTACTAAAACTATGGATTTCATCCATAGAACAAGTTATACTAGTTGATTAGGATGCCAAGTTGTCAAGATCATGAAACAATATTCCCTTAACATTTCTTCTTGAGGTTGTTACTACACATCATGATGAATGCACATAAACTAATTTGCACCTTTTCTTTTGATTCCTTTCCCCAAAACCTAAATTTAAAAAAATCAACTCAATGCATTCTTTTAAATCGACATTTTGGAGACTAGGAAACAATTTTTTTCTAAGATAAATATTAAGGGGGGCTGTGCAAAATAAAATAGAGAAGCAAAATGAGGGGCACAAAAATGGCGAGAAAACTATTTCAATTCATGAAACCATAAATTTCAAAAGGAGGTTCAATACATCAAACATAAAATCATACCTCAAGAGTTATGAACAAGCTAAAAACAACAAAAATAGAAACCCCAAAAAACATTCTTGGGTTCTCTAAACTATTGAAATAACCTTATAATAACATTTTTTCACTTGAAAGTGCAACAAGTAAGCCCATCAAAAAACATAACCATTAGTGCTATTGTTGTTACTATAATGTTATTGGTATTCTATTTAGGTGCTTCCTAACCCCAAACTTGATGAAAAGACAATTGAAGAAAAAGAAGGTAATTTGAGGCATAAAATTTGACACAACTTGTGTATTTATATATAACTTGCAATTTCACATTCACAATGGATGAATGTCATGTTAAAAATGAGTAATGTATTTTCATTCATATGACAATCTTGCCTTACATTTGTCAAATTTTGAATAAGTTTAAACCATAAGATTGTAAGAAAGACACCTTACTATATATGACCCAAAATACATTGAAACTACTTATATATTTTATGGTCCTTGTTGCAGTACCCTTATTTATGAAGGCAAGGCCAAAAATGAAGTTTGTTAACCACTTTGCTATTTGTATTGCCTTAAGATGGTTCAAAATGACAATATTCACCCTTAAAGTAAAACCAATTGACTAACCCAACCATAGTTCGCATGTAATTATAAAGGGGTTAACACCTTCAAAGCAAATTGGGCAATTTCAAGCAATAATAATAGGAAAACTTGCCTTGTTGTGAATAACATGGGGATTAGAGAAGATACACCTTATATGGGAAGAGGATTGTCAAGTTTGAATATGCCTAGATTGGGGACATGAAAAACCTAACCAAGATTCACCAAAGTAAGTATTGTTGGCAAGGTTGGCTCAAAATTTCAATGGGTCCAAATATGTTGTTTTAGACATGTGCCCACATTTGAAGTATTGAAGTTACTTAATTACTTCCCACCCTTCTTGATCATTGAAAAAAAAATTCATTGTAAGTGAATTTTGTAACATTCCATGTTTTGCATTAAGAGATTTTTGGAACAATCTTAATTTGCATCTCATTTGGACCAAACAAAATAGGTCAAAAATAATTTTGATCAATGTTGCAATTCAAACACTTGAACATACTTTAATGTTTAATAAACACATTAATTGCGAAATTTGGACTCCCAAAACATGCATCACATATTCATAAACAACATCACATGGTTGTATTTTCTACTTCAACCATTTTATGACATACAATTGTCTCATACTCTTTAATTAATTCTTAAAATGATTGCATGTTTGCAAAAAGTAAACTGGAAGTAGACCATCAACTTCATTTTCTCAACATTTAAATCTATGAAATAATAACTATATAAATACCTTAAGCATATGTGTATGTGTCTTTTAAAAATAATAAATGACTTTTTACTTTCTTTGTGTATTCCAAATATTCAATTTATGCATTATTAATTTTTTAAAAATGTGTACTACACAAAGTTCTCATTATTGTTGAATACATATCTTTTTTAATAATTAAAAAATATAGTTTAAATATCCAATTACATATAAAAATGAAATCAAACAAATGTGATGTATGAAACAAGTTTTCTTTAAGGTGTTTAAGCATGGGCTTCATCCAACCTTTTTTTTGTGCAAAATTTAGGAAAATTTTCACCACAAATTTCAAAATTAATATTTAAATCTGAAAATTTTCCAAATTTCTATATATGGTTCAAGTAGGTAGCCAATAACATATAAGGATGTTCAATGTGTTAAGGTTTAGGACTGGGCTATCTTGTGTGGAATGTGTTGAGCTCAACATTAATAGTCTCATTTGCAAGGTGTCCTATTGTACTTGAAGTTAATGTTGATTGAAGATCAAGAAAGGGATCTTGGTCACTATATTTGTTTGATTGGAAGTTTGGCCACTCATTACCTTCTTCATTAGAAATTACAATAGTTGCATCTCCCCCCAACATTGCCACTACACGGAACATGCTTGGACGCTTTTCTGGAGAAATTTGCACACATAGAATGGCAGTTTCCAATATGCGTTGCACCTCAAAGAACTCATTATTGTTGAATTGAAGTCTTGGGTCAATGAGATCCATAAGTCTATTCTCCGTATACAATTTCCATGCCTTCAAAATAAAAAACAATTAAGTTGTGTTATATTTTATCATATTCCAATGTAAATGTTTTTACCTTAATCAATATTGGATCTTTCTTAATATTGTCAACAAGCGCATGAATGGAAGTTTCATACAATGCTATTTATAATAATAATGCCAACAAATACTTTTTATATTAAATCAAGTTTAGGTTGATTAGTTATTGTGTTATATTTGTTTTTCAATGAGATTTAAAGCTATTTTAGGTGTTGTATTGTTTAATTACTTGAAGACATTGTATTAATGTTTTTTATTCAATATTGATTTTACATAATGAAAATTACATCAAAATCCGAAAAGCAATGAAAGTGATCACATACTTGTGTTGGCAAATATACTTCAACTTCAGATTGAGTGGGATCTTGATTTTTTTTACCACTTATGGTTTCAAGAAGTAAAACGCCAAAGCTATATACATCAGCTTTATCGCTCAATTGGCCATAAAGAATATATTCAGGTGCTAAGTAACCACTGTAAAAACAGATATGAAGTTGTGTAATAAGGTTAGTATAAAATTTTAAAGATGTATAACTCTTTGAGCTATTTTACATCTAGCTTTATATGCATTTATTAATACAAATACTAATGGTTTTTTATCAAATTTATATACACATAAGTAGTACATTATCTTTTCCATTTTCCTTGTGAAATTAATTGGTTAAAAATTATATTTAACAACTAGAAATATGAATTGATCCAATAGTTTGCATTAATTTCATTTTCATATTATTTGCAAAATGATAGATTATATCATGCAAACATACAAGTAATAATTCATCTTAAGACACCAAATTGGATTGGGACTTGATTTACATACATTGTACCAACACATTGTTGGGTCATGATTTCAGTCCTTCCATCTCGTATTGGTCTAGCTAAACCAAAATCAGTAATTTTTGGATTCAAATCTTTATCCAATAGAATGTTGCTTGCTTTAATATCACGATGGATGATCCTAGTTTGAGATGACACGTGTAGATAGTACAAGCCTTGGGCCACCCCTAAACATATTTTCATTCGTGTTGACCAATTCATAACTTGGCACAAATATGCACCACTTGTATCTGCATAAGGATCAAACCACATAATATTAAATTTAAGTTATAAATTGCAAATTTATACAAATAAACTTATTCTTATATACTTTGGATTAATCATTCATGCATTGATGTAATAAGAAGGTACTTAATAACCACAATGCCATACATGGTTGACTTGACTCAAATGTTGAACAACCCAAATATTTCAAGTTATAAATAAACACCAATTGTGAAAATGCTTACCAAATAGAAATTTTTCCAAATCGCAAAAATCAACAAATTCATAAACCAATAGCATCTCCTTTCCGTGAAGGCAATAACCTTGTAATGTCGTTAGGTTACGATGTTGCAGATTTGAAATTAAAAGGATCTCATTGAGAAAATCAGCACTACCTTGTTTTGTCTTTATAAATAATTGTTTCACAGCCACTTCGATGTTATTTGCTAAAATTCCCTGCATTGTAGGTGAGCCAAAATTAGGGTGATTTGACATTGAATATTGACAAAGGTTAATAATTATTAATAATGTTGTCAAGGCTTTAAAAATATTATTCCTTATTCAAATAGATAACATTTGTATTCAATGATCACCTAACTTCAAACACATTGCTTGTTGATCAAATTTATAAAAGAAATCAAATAGATATATAATAATGCTATTGGGATTTTATTCCTTGTCATTATGATTCATAATAAATGTGGTTACAAAGATAGTCTTAAATAATGTGTTTTAATTTAGTATTATAAATGCAAATTCCTAGTAGTGCAACATGTATGTGTGTCTTTTGGAAACCAATTACATTGAATTTAATTACCTTGTAAACAACACCGTATGCTCCTGCTCCCAGCTTTCTTTCTTTAGCAAAGTTTTTGGTAGCAATACGAAGTTCATTATATTCAAACTGTTTTGCCTTGATATCCAATTCTTTGATATCTGCAAGTAAAAGATATTGGCAATACTTCATAAGCTTGTGTATAAGTCTCATTGCTTGAACATTCTTTCTAAATGATTTGATATGAAATTTGTAAGTCAATCCATTGCATTAATTCATATTTAAATAAATAATTAATGTTCTCCAACACCTTAAGGTTAATAGATACTATATGGAAAGGGAGCCAAGGATCCTTACTTTTCAAGAGAACATGCACATGTTTTTTACTGCGGTGAAGCATAATACCCAAGACAAGGGTTACTATTCCTAGTACAAATCCAGAAATGGTAGTAGAAATCACAATGACCTTCCAATCACTTTTATTGGAACCTGCAATGCGTCACCAAAATAATCAGTTTGGCATTAAACAAAAAAATCGTATACAATTTTATTTGATACATGGAATTTGAATTCCATATTATGATCACAATTGTCAAACTTGAATATTTATACTTATAGATAGGTGATATTGAAATACATAACAATAGGGAAGCAAGATGTTCAAATCCTTTTAATATAAATATTCAATCTTGAGTAGAAGTAATTTAAGATTTTATTTAATAATGAACTAGAAGATCTTAATGCAATACTTGGTCACTTGTGCCACATGTCATAATGTATGGAGGATCCAAAACCGTGCAATTGAATTCCTATGAAACCTCTTTAACTATAATGCAAAAGTTGATTATAGTCCTTTCATTTGTAATTCAATACAACACCCAATATTTTCAATTAATGGTCAATGAATGTTCTTGAACTACTCACTTGGTAAAGTGCAATATTGTGCACAAAAACACATTTTTCCATGATCTTTCAAAAGTGAACCTTGACAATAGGGATTGCCTTGGAGACTGTAGCACATTAACATGTAAATAGTTAGAATACATTTGTTGGTTTTACAAAATCATATCATGTTATAATCATACGGAAATATCATCCTTGAAACAACACAAGGCTTTGATCTAGTTCTAAATACGTAAATTAATAATGATGAATAATCAAATTGAAAACTAAAGGAATATCATATTTGAGCATTAATGAGGAAGAAATAGTTCAATTTTTTTAAAGTTGAAAATTGAATTCTTGCACCAACTATTAAGTCCTTTCAACTTGAAAATTGTTTTTGTACAATGTAAATTTGAATCAAACAACATTTCTAGCCACACAATCATCTATAGGATTTAACATGGTAAAAATCCTAAATAGTTATAATTTCATCTAGATTTTAGAACAAATGGAAGTCAAATTGGATTCAAATCAAGGCAATTTGACTCCATTCATACATGTTTAAAGAAAGAGTAACATTGAAAAATAATGAATCATTTTAATTTGGTACTAACAAGGTTTATATCACTATCAAATGTATTATTTGGATTGTGTCAATCATTTCCCAACAAGAAAATAAATATCTTCACTAAATTCATCTCTTTTTCAAGCATGTTAAAAAGGCATAATAGTGAATGTATTAAAGTGTTTATATTCCACCAATATTTATTTTTGAAGTTATAATTTACACCCAAGTAATTACATGGTGGATATTATTTGAGTTTATTCAAATAAGAAACCAATGGTATGATCTTTAATTTTGAATATTTAATCATTAAAATATAAGTATATAAATAGAAATTGCAACAAATATAATCGACAATGGATTATATTTCAAGTAGGCATTATACATCATCAACGAGGTAAGTATCAAGACTTTGCTTTTGAATAGATAATATATGGATTGAAGATGTTAAATACATACAAAAAACAAATTCTAATAAAAAATAAATCTAAGGTAATACATTTAGTATAATGTGTGTGTGTGTGTTTTCCAATGTCTGGTTTTTTCAAATTTGTGAGGTAGGTAGGTTGGTGATCATCCTCGAGAGGAAGTAAACAAATTTGGTTACATGTCAGAGAAGACAAGACAAAAGTTTAGGTTTCACACTTTAATTTGGTGACATGCTACAACTTAGTTTTTTAAAATGGCAACTTCAAAAAGCTTTTCCTCATAATGTGGAGACAAATTAGGGGCCATTTGCCCCCGCCCCCCCAAACAAAAACCTTCGTACTTATCAATAGCCCATTTTTTGGGGCAAAATTTCACCCCAAAAATAGATCACTAGTGTGTTCATGCTAAACCTTATGTTATCATTTATTATATATATGTGGTATAAACATGTGGAATGATATTATGTGGCAAAGTAAAACTTGCAAATAGTGTTCAGAGATCCAATAAGAACTTGTGGTCTTTATTGGATTCCAATTTGCTTAGGATCTTCATTAATTATATGAGGCAATTCATTTTAGATTACAAATAAAATTTTCTATATAGCAAATCTATCAATGTTTCAACATTCATAAGTGTTCATCTCTAGAAAATAAAGAAAGTCCAAGATAAAAGTAATTGTTATATTCCTACAAAACAATTAACTTCAACTTCAACCATCCAACCAAAAAAAATTGTAAAATATTTCCATATCAATAACAAAACAAAAGGCATTGTTTGACAAGCTAGAATACAAATATATACAAAGGTGGTGGAACAATATAAAAGTAGACTTTATGTTCATGATGGAATTTGTGTGCCTACTCAAATACAAAATTTATAGTATCAATGTCTTGTTTATTTCATGTACGATGTAGGTTGTTCTATCTTGAGAGGCTTTGTTGTATTATTTAGACATAGTTATAATTGTGTTTATCATATGTTAGCATTTGAATTTTTTGTAATAAATTGAAAGTCAAAGGACCCATCCCATAATTCTTTGAACCTCCTTAGATTAATTGAATTTTATTTATTTTGATTATGATGCAAAAATATATTTCATTAACATAAAATTATATTAAAATAGAAGGTTGTTAACTTTTTGTACTAGATAGCATGATCACTTATACATACTCCATATGAAAAAAGAAAAAAACTAAAACTAAGTAAATTGAAATAACATCAATAGATAATTTGGAAAAGGATGGAAGATGGACTTACTAGACAATAACATGTCGTTCAGCTAAAAATGATTCGTTATAAATAACATTTGTGATGTCATTGTTCCTCAAACTCAATACTTGTAACCCTTGAAGATTGTAATTTTCACTTAATGAAAATTGCCCAATAGGTTGCATATATGTGATGTCCAAGGTTCCATTTATATTCAGATTATCAAGGTACCTGCAAGCAAATGAAATAACAAATTAATAACAAATTAAAAGATGCAACAAGTTATTGTATTTCCACAATGTTAAAGATATTATAACTAGATACTTGGAGACCATATTATGAAATTTTACTAGTTCCTTTTGTATTTGTTAGTTGGAGGTCAACATAATCTTAGCTTTTGTACATGTATGATTTTTAGAATGGGTGATTACAATGAGGCATCCATGGTTGTAAAATAGATTACAATTTCATATGACTAGCTAGCAAGATGTTTATATTATACATTACACACTAACATGTGCATAAACAAATGCTATTATAAATTATTTGATAAAATTGAATTTTTTTGGGGCACAAATACAAAAATAAAAGTACATGGACATTATTTTTTGGTTATAATACTTTCCTCATTTAAAAATTCTATTTCATTTAAAAAATCTCCAAAAGACATATATCAAATCTCTTGATCAACAACCAACTACCTCAATCATGGGTTCGACACCCATAAACTACATTTCGATGAGAAATGGGACTCACAGTTGTTCAAAAAGCATGGATCGAAAAGTTGTCCCAATAGAAAAAGGAGCACCAATTATATTTAAGCCTGAAATATCCAGGACTGTAAGATTTGTGGGAAGCTTGTTGCTGAGAATCTCTGAGAGTTGCGATAATTCTGTAAATTTATTATAGCTTAAATTTCTGCAACAAACTACTATGTGTTAGATATATCCACATTTTCAAATTTTGGATAGACAAATTGTGGTTCTTAAGGTCCATTATAGGAAATGTATCATACTAATGATCACCATCAACTAGTTGATGAACATGTATAGTTAATGGTAGTAAGCATTCTACCTAGACTATAAACACCTATGTTAGTTATAAGACAAGCACTAAACATTAAGGTGCTCCATACATACAATCTATCCAAATTTGGTAACCAAATTCAACATTTAGAAAATTAGTAAATAAATTAGTTTTATAACCTTTTAACATTCCAACAATAAAAATTCTCAAAAATTGGAAAGAAATATAGAATTGACCATACAATTTCAAACAATAAATTAGAACATGTGGGTACATGAAGTAAAGCTTACAAGTAATTCAAGTTGTACAGAAAGGAAACATTTGGGAATGAGCCTGTGAATCTGTTGTCAGATAGGTCCCTATAACATATATTAAAGTGGAATGTCATTAACAATATGATGGAGGAAATATAAAAATTAAAAAACAAGATCATAATATGAAAGTCAAATTCCCCCTATTGCATATACTTTTCAAACAGACAACAGTGGCAATATTGATTAATTAGCAAGTAACTCACCAAACATTATTGCATATTTGAAAATTTCTTGTACAAGAGTTTAAGATTGGGCTCTTACAATGTGGAAAGTGAGGTCATGTTTTCAAATGCATTTGATTGAATGGTTCCTTGAAGTTGATTGCTTGCAATGTTGAATTCTACTAGCATCCTTTTGTTCAAAAATTGTATTGGAAAATCGCCAATGAATTGATTGCCACTCAAGTCCCTGTAAAGAAAACAAAGGGCTGAAGTATTATGGGCATGTTGTGTTTGATAATACCATGTTTATTTATTTATACTTACATAAATAAACTTATTTGCTATAAGTTCGAACTTGTTCATGATCAAGTCATAGGAATTTTGTCTTTTTCCATTTCACAAATTACTTACAATTTGACAAGGTTTGATGCTTGCTCAAGTTCCGTTGGAATAGATCCATTGAATCCATTGTTGTGAAGATCTCTAATAGAGCCAAGTAAAGAAGCAAGTTGTGAGTTGAATAGATATGTCACTACATTAGATCATAATGTTTCATCACCACATTCTTGCTTAGAATTCATAATTTATTTTGAAACAACAAATTGTAATAGTATTATATTCATGCATGTGGTTGAAGGAGAAGCTAATGAATCTCCAACAAACCACGTTCAATGAACAAAGCATAATACTTGCCTCACATTAGCTTGCTAACAAAGCAAGATGATTCAATGATGCTTTTATTAGTAAATGATGCTTACAAGATGTTTAGAGGCAAACTGCCAAGCTCCATGGGAAGAGGACCCATTAGATTTGGATTTCCTGTTAAAGTTCTGCACCAAAAAATAAAATCATTCTAGTAAGAGGATTTGCAATTCATTCATGACTCATTTTTGGTCACTAAGTCTTTGCAACCTTCTTTGATTCTTCATTGTGAAAATGCATGTATTGTACTTACAAAGCTGTAAGGAAGGTCAAATTACTTATCCCCGAAGGCAATGTGCCTGCAATAGATGCATCGTTCAATGTCCTGTTGCATCAATTATATAGTCAATCAACATATTATGAAAATCTCGTACTTCTATAAATATCTAATAACAACCTTACATCATACATTACCAAGTAACATGACATACTAATTGTGGACATGCCAAAGATTACTTCACCTCTTAAATTTGCAACATTCTTGATCATGAAATGTGTCTTCAGCAAGCAAAGCTTGGAAATCTCAAGTAATTGTACATAGTATAAACATGATGAAAGCAATGGATTTTCTTCGGTCAACATATTGCAGTTGAAACAAAAGATGTCAAATTTCCATTTCACCACCTACATACAGTAATGACATTCAATTTCTTTGTTTCCTCTTATTCTTGGTCTCACTTGCCAAGGAGATGTAATATGAGGATGTAGGGTTGTTGTGGAAGGATGGTCTATTCTAGTCTGCTTTTCTTTAGCTATAACAATTGTTAGCTCAGATACACTAGTCTATATGTTTATTGTTGTACAATTAGGTAATATAAATCAGTCTATAGATGATTTACATATGAACTCAATACAGAAATTATTTGAGTTTGAGAGATAATTACAAGGCAAAGACCCAAGTCGATGTGTTACAACTCTTGAGTCCGAATTGAGTGTAGTTACAACCAGGTGTAGGGTATCTAATGCACAACACTCCACGCCAACGAGTGGTACCATTGTAGCAAGGATATACAGGGGTGCCAAGCTCGGATGTCCAGAATGCCAAATTTGTGGCAGTGTTGGGTGTATTGTTTTTCCATGCTAGCCATAGGCTTTGTAATCCCCACCCTGGGACCACCAATCAAAACCCAAGGTTGAGACTCAAATCAGATTAATAAACCCTATTTATGTGAGCTTGGATATATATAACTTTGATCTATGAAATTGGGAAATGCTTAAGTTGCAAACTTTCTAAGCACATACTATCAAAGCCATATGGTTCTATTCAATGAAGATCAACTACAATACATGTAAAACATGAAGTCAACACAAAACATAAAATAACCTGCAAGTTCTTGAGAAACTTACAATCATTTTCACTGAAATCGGCAGAAGTCACCCTGTTTGAGTATACTCCGTGAATACAACCAAAAAGGCAGAGTAAGAAGGCAAATGTGAATCCCATGATCTTTGAGACACCCGTGGTGAATTCTCTGCAACAACACCTAGAAGGACTTCTGAAGTCAGTATTTGTAATTTATTCTGCACTTCCAAACTTAGGTCTCAACAAGTTCCCCAAAAAGGCTAAGGGCAACCACTTCACGAGCTCACGACATGAATGAATCCTTGTCGATTAGGGCGACATATATATATCTATCAAACACAACTAGAGATAAGATGCCATGTTCTTGTACGCTAATCTAATCTGTGATACTGTGCGCTAATTGAGATATATCGTAGACTGTCAGCGCACGTCGGAAACAAAAATAAAAAGTGCTAGGTATGAATTGAAGTGATGACTAGCTCTACTCCAACTTGAGCGACGGGAGCAAGGATTGAGCAACAAGAAACTGAAACAGTACCTCACAATCTTGTTCAATTTTGGAAGTCCTCTGAAAGTGGGAGCTGTTGTTTCTTTACATGCACTTCATTTCAAAAAGCACGACGCATCAAATATCCAGCCTCCTCCTCGGTTCCAACTCCAATCGTCATTGTCCAATCTCTTACAAGTGTCGTTGTCCAATCTGACTGGGTGATGCATCCACGATACTGACCTACCTAGAAGAAAAGTAGCAAATTCACAGTAGTGTGCGCTTCAGAAGGTTCTGGCGTGTACCAATACTCGGTGAACTCGGAAAAACAATAATCCCAAATTTCATGTGGTCCTAACATACACCTCTGAAATTAGAGCTTTGTCTAATTCTTTGTATCAACAGCTAATTTGCTTGTTCATGAGACGCTATATATGCATTAGCCGCACACCTACTCCTTCACACACACACACACACACACTTCCGTCACTTAATATCCCACCACAAGCGGAAAAGCCAAGGCTTTTCTAACACTACAACGTTGTTTCCACAGCCTAGCTCAGGAGTGGTACTGGAACAGCCGCGCGTTGCCCACCACCTACCTGGGGTTTTCCCCTTTGGAATAAGGAGATCTCAACAATTTCAATTCCATGCTTTGTTGACAATGTGGTGTGGGGATCGTTCACCTCAGGTTCCTGTAGGACGGCAATCGTTTATTACAGTAATTTTCAGCTGTCGAAGCTCGCAAACACAACTGAAGATTCAGAGTTCTCATAACGTGTCCATCAGTGTGATATGGTGATATAGTCACCATTTTTCGCCTAGTCTAATGGCAGGGGTAGAAATGTGGGGACCTAGAGAACACTTTGGAAACCCATTGGGAACTTGAAGGGAACATGTTGGGAACAAAGGATAAATGAAAAGAAATCCCCCCCCCACCTTCCCCACAACTTAAAAGAAAAAAAAATCAAGGCATTGAGTGCATGTTGAACCTTTCTGTTGGCTGCATGAAATTTCTATTTCCAAAACTGTTTGTCACCATTTTTGGCCTGGGCTAATACCCCCATACTAACCTGGGGGTACTTATTTCATGAGTACATATGTCCTAGAGACTTAGGCCCACAACACACTGGGAGTCAAAGCCAAGGTTGAACTCAAATCATTGAAATCAGCGTCAAGTCCTTGCCTTTACAAGAGGAGTCAATGACAAAAAAGAAGGCAACTTTTTTAATTAGCACTTTACGGCCCTGATTTTCGCCCCAAGGTACAAAAAGAATATCTATCCACTTGGGATCTCAATTTGCAACCCTTGAGGGTCAATGTTGGTGCAACAAAATATTGTTATTTTGATAAAAACATGTTGATAAAATATTGTTATATTGATCAAATACTTGTTGTAATGCAAATTCATGTTCAAATATCCAAAATGTCAAATGTACTCATCGTCACTTGCAAAGTCATTTTCAGATTCTTCAGTATCCTCTTTTTCTATTGTCTGAATATTGTTCAAGAATGAATCTTCAGTATCCTCTTCTTCTATTGTTAGAATATTGTTCAAGAATGATTCTCTGAGCTATCCCTGAATTTTTTTATAGCTTGCAATTTCAGTTAAACTTTATTGTCAGCTGTTTGTCCCATAGGAACCCTTCCATTACTTTTTCTTCCACTAGGAACATCATTAACATTGATTTTATTTCTGAGCTCCAATTGGATCGTTAAAGTTTCAAGGTTAAAATCTTTTAACTCCAAGAATCATATTGTAAAGGATGTAGCAACAAACCACCACGTCAGGTAGAATTAGGATGTGCAAGTTGGTTTTCAATAGCAATTTTCTGCAGATTTTTTTTCAAAATTTCAAATGACTTTTCAATCACACTCCTACATAGATTTAGTTGCTTATTGTAGAATGTCTCAAGTATTGTATGGTGCACATTTCCAACTTGCTTATGAGAAATCATCAACAAAGGCATGCACAAAGGATAACCTTGTCTACAAGAATGTAAGGTTGGATATTTTCTTCACCTCAATTTTGTCAAAAGAAATCACCATTAACAACTTTTTGATACAAGCTTGCAATTTATAAGATGCAAACATCATTTAGTAAGTTGGGCATACCAACAAATACATTTATGAATTTTTTTGGCAATCGACAACAGCTTGTAATTACATGTTTTAAAACTTTGATTTGAGAGAAAATAATATGTCGCAAATGCCCTTTTTGGTTTTTGGGTGAAAGCACATTAAAGGTGAACCACTTTTGTTCAAAAAAAGTGATGTGTACCAATTATTATAATACATAATAAGTTAAAATTTTGATGGCATCCTTTGGCTATATTAAATACAAACAAAAAAAATTTAAATTTGCACAGCATTTTGGAACTCATTTTGAATCATAATTAATCTCAATCCAACAATTAAATGAAAAGGATTAAATAAAATCAATGTACATAAAATATATAACTTAGAATTTTTCAATGGCCATAGGGTTTCATGTTTTGTCATTCTTAAAACATTACCAAACAAAAGAAAATTGAAAAATAATGTAATGCCCATCTATAAAATCTCGTCTTTTTTGATGTGGTACTGGTTTTTTCCTAAAAAGAAGATATTATTATGCATTGCTTGTTAAACAAATGGGGGGAAAAATAAGAATGAAATTAATCCAAAATTTTAAAAATTAATTTTTTTCCTAGATTTACTTAATGTATATTAATATCATACACCATAGAAAATTTGCCCAAAAATTCCATCCACAACCCTAGTTTTCAAATATATATTCAAATTTTCAAACTTTGTGATGGGTATTATTTTGTCACAAATGTATTCCATATGTTCCAATTTTTCAATGTTTGTTGTATTTTTCAAAATAATTTATTAAATTAAGTCTAAAGCTAATCACATATATTGAAAATAAACAAAAATAATGCAAAATGGGATGTTCCTACATTACCAAAAAAACATTTTGTAGAAAGATTATATTTGTGCTTACAATTTTTGGGGGGCGTAATGTGCTATCACCAATTTGAATGTGTAGTTAAGTCACATGTGTGGCACCATGGACAAATGGAAAACCACAAAAGATTTGAAACTGGCCATCACCTCCACCAACTCCTCTCCTTATGGCCACCTCATCTGATTTATAAACATTATATTCATTGCACAAACAAACTCTCGAAGAACCAAGTGAACATTGGATTTATTGATGGCAAATAATTATCAACATCAAAGATATTATGTCCATGAGCAAGCTTGTAAAGTGAACATGCAACTCAAATTCCTACATGTATTGCACACCTATAACAAATGTCTTCTTTTTCCATGAGATGTTTTAGCTTCATGGTCAATTGAAACACAAATTCTTTCGCAACCTTAAAATGTTCAATCCATTTCAAATCGCTATATTGATTTATCAAAAATTGGGAATACCATGTTGTAGACCTTTTTTCACTTAGTCCCCAAGATCCTTATCAAACAACAAATCAAAAGTAGAAGACAATTTATATGGATGAAGCATCAAGGAATTCAACATGGTTTAGAAGACAACTTTGTCCCTGGGGTGTGAAATTGAAAATTTTCATTCAGATGAACTTCATAACACATGATCAAACATTTGCAAATTTATAGTAAAATTTGTATGAAATGAACCAACAACACAAATTGCAATGGCCTCATCATGAAGGATTGCAAAAAAATGTCAAATTGCACAAAATCAAAACAAAGAAATGATAAATAAATTGAAAAGTCCTTGAAGCAAAAAAACTTAAACTTTGCAAAAAGAAAGTGTAGGAATGAACATCAAATGTAAAAGACACAAGATTTTTGTAACATCACCACAAAATTTTGAATCAAAATCTTTGCAAAACTAACACAAAACCTTGAATCAAAACCTTTACAAAACCAACACAAATCCTTGAGTCAAAACCTCTCCAAAACCTTGAAATCAAGACCAATTTTATCTTGCAAAACTGAGAATTACTCATGGCAAATTGCACACAATGAATTCCAAATGCACATAGTTTTGGAGCTAAAGGAGAAAAAACTATTGTAAATTGTAAGAACATAGAGTATCAAAGCTAGAAAAGAAAATTAAAAATGAAAGATGTTGCCGAAGCTTGAAGATGCACTCCATTATTGACCATGCTACTTCTATAAGTAACAACACTTTCATGAACAATGATATGATGCATAAGGGAAGTAAGTGGGTGTTGTCCTTTGAATGACAATAAAGCAAAAAACGTTAGAAGGTTGGTTAAGGTTTAATTTTGAAGTGGTTACATGAACAACAATAGGTAGTTATCAATAATTATCTAGAAACTTTAATGTTTTTTGTAAACTAATCCTAGAAACCTTAATTTGTGATGGTAACTAACTAATATTTTGTTACCCTACCTTCAAGTGTGAATGAGTCATTAGAAGCTTAAATGAACTTCCTTCCCCAAAATAAAAGATTTTTTTTCAAGCCTCCCTCCCCCTTCTTTTACGAGTTATATACATTGAAGTTGAACCCTGGCAAGACAATATGGAATAAAAAAGGAGGTGTTATTGGGAATGTCTTAAGGAACACATTGGGAACTTGGGAAACATCTTGAGTTGATGGGAACACTGTGGAAAACATTAAAGCAAATAAACCTTGGTCCCCCCACCTGACCTTTCCCCCAAAAGGAAAAAAATCAATCCCTTAAGCTTTTTCATTAGCTGCATGAAATTTTTTTTTCCAAAATTTTTTTCCACCATTTTCAACCTAGACTAATACCCCCATTATATATTGGTGGTACTTATTTTGAGGAAACTTTGAAACATTAATCTTTGAAGATGTGCAATTTATTCAAATGGGGAAATAATTATACAATCTTATTAACTTTTCCAAATCTACTCAATTTTTAAGAATCAATAATTGTTAGATAGGTTGTTGATAACCTTGCAAGTCAATATTTCATACATATGTAGCCAACACTAGTTTTACTAATAATTCTTAGAATGGACCATGGTTTTTAGGTGATTATCACATTGGTTTTTGTTTAATAAACCATCCACTATGATTTTCATGTCTAGATTGAAAACCACTCTTTTGAGAGTCACCATTTTTTTAAATTCAAAAATCTGAGAATTACCTAAAGTAGTAAAAATTTCCCAAAGGCACTTTTCAATAAAAGGGGCATGTAGGACTAAAGTGTTAGATGTAACATCTAAAATCTTAAAAGTTTTTTGCTAGGATTTTAAAAAATTATGTTGCTTCTTTTTAAATCTCTTTAAAAAAAAAATTAAAATGCTTATTTTAAAAGCTTGGGAAACACCCAAAGTTATTATACTCTACCAAAACATGGTAAATATGACTACATAAACAACTAGCACTTTAGTCCTAAACCACATATATGACTAGTCATGACTATATTATTATTAGTCCATATGGCCTTATGGTAGTTACCATTAGTCACAAAAAATGTTGTAGTCGTAAATGCCATTTGTGACTATGTCTTTCATGATTGGACAACATTTCAACAACCAAAATTTAATTTTAAAATATATTCATAATTATTTTAATTAATGTCTTGTTGTCACATGCCATGAATTCAAGATTTTATTAACCACTTATGAATTGACATGTGGCAGTCTAAAATAATCAATTCTTTTCTTACCAATTATATGGTACCATGTCACAATCAACTTTTAGTCAAAGAAAGACATTTAGCACCTAATTTAAGTTGTTTAGGCTACAAGCCTTATGTTAGACACTTGAGGCTAAGTGACTTGACCTACAAGTTGAAGCGTAAGGGGACTAGGTTGGGTGACCTGACCTAGGTCAAAAAACAACATAAGTTAAGGTAGCCACCTTACTCTTAGGAAGGCTACTCATTTTTATTCCTAGGAACCTAGGTAGTATATAGGACAAAGGTAAGAGGATTGGAACCCTTCAATCTCCACTTTGAGGGGCCAAGTCCTTTACCACTGCACCACCACATTTTTTAAAATATTAAATGTAGTTATCACAAACATATAAAATACAAGCTTTTTAAACCTAAGTCACCTTATGTTTAGGCTAACCTATGTTAACTTATGCTAACCATGCCACCCAAAAATCTAGCCTAGGCATCTATAGGTTATTTTAAGTTAATCTAGGTCTTCTTAAGCTAAACGTAAATAACATAATCTAGCTTGGGTTATTTAGGCTAAACTAAGTTATTTAGGTTTAACGTAAGTTAAATTAAGATATTACACTAAACTCGGTTATATTATGTTATAGTAGGCTAAAGTAGGTTATTTATGTTAAACTTGTTTATATTGGAATAAATTAGGCTATAATTGGCTATACTAGGTTATCCTTAGTTATACTTAACTAAACTTGGTTAAACTATATTATTTAAGTTAAATTTGGCTATATTATGGTATCCTAGGCTATGTTTTAATAAATTAAACTATATTTACACAAACTTGGATGAACTTAGCTAAAGTAGGTTATTTAAATTAAACTTGTTATACTAAGTTATTTTTGGTTAAATTTAGTGAAATTTTATTAAAGTAGGTTGTTTACATTAAACTTGGTTTAAATGGGCTATATTAAGCTATGTTAGGTTAAACTTGGTTTAAATAAATTATTCAAATGAAAATTGGCTAGATTTGGTATGTTTATGGCATGTTTAGAATAATCTATATTTGGTTCAAATTGGTTAATTATTACCTTTGTTAACTTAGGTTTTTTTTTTTTTAACTTGGCGTAATTAAACTATTTAGTTTGAAATATGTTAAAGTTGGTTATAATGGTTAAACTAGGTTATTTGGGTTAAACTAAACAAAACTTGCAAAACTTGATAAAATCAAGATATTTATGAAAAATTTGGGAAAAAAACTATTTATGCAAAACTTGGCAAAACTTGGATACATATGCTAACATAGGCAAAAATTGGTTAAATTTCAAATATTTAAGCTAAACTAGGTTAATTTAACTTATTGCAATTAAATTTGGTTGGACTAGGTCACCTAAACAAAATTAAAACAAAACTATGTTATTTGTTAAATAAAATAAAATAAGTATATTTAGACTAAATGAGGCTACTTGGACTAAATAAAACTATTTAAAGTAAAATAATTTTAAATTTAATAGAGGTTAATAGAGGTTAATCTCAAAAATTATATTGAAGTTAATTTTAAAGGTTTAAATTTAATCAAATTAAATCTAGAGGTTAAAATAGGTTAAACCTAAGCCAATTTATACTAAGCCTAGCCATATGTTCACACTTTTTTATATATATAGTTGGTCAACCAAAATCAAGTATGTTCAACATGACTATGAGTTATGTAGTCATAATTATGGGTCATATAATTATTGATAATCATATTTATAATCTTGTAGTCCTAATAATAGTTGTAGTATAAAAACTGATAGCACCTAAAGTTCAAATATGGCTACATGACTATAATCAATAATAGTCACAAGTTGTCCTAGTCATGAAAACCATGTTTTGGCATAGTGTTAAAAGACAAAACATTTGATTAGGAAGTTTAATTACATTCTCCAATACCTTTACCCTTAAACAAAGTCAAAAAAATATTTTTATCACATGGAAGGAATATCTTGTCCACATGGGTGGAATATTATTATTATGTGCATGCAAGAATAATATGTATACATGGCAAGAATATTAAAAAATTCTCTCTTCTTCACAAAAGTAATGCTCACATGCTCACAACTCACATTCACAATCTCATGACTCATGTTTGCATTGTAGGGACATTTTTGATTATGTCCCATACAAATATTTTGAACCACATTCACATTGGAACTAGTTCTAAACTAATTTGCCTTAATTTACTTGTAATAATTATGATGTAAACATGTACAAACAGAAGATTCCTAACACATGCCATAGGACATCATTTGTGACAAAAAATAATGGTAACCTTTTATTAACATATGAACTTGCATATATGTATGTACACATATATTGTTATTATATATATACATATATATGTGTGTATATGCTTACATATATGTGTGTGTGTAGAAAGAAAAAGAAGTGTATAACAAAAAAGGCAACTCTTGCAATAGTGTTGTTCATTGTGTAATCACATGTATTGGCATTTTCTTTTGCAATGCACTTTGTTTGTGTTGTGTGAAATTTGAATGTTTTCCATTATCTTTGAGTGTTTGAAAGGGAGTGAATTGTGTCGCTTGTTAATTCATATATGCTTAAGAACCTAGTTATACCAAACTTGCTTATGCATAGTTTTATAACATGAATAGCTATAGATCATTAGTTCTTTTGCCTAGGATAATGTTAGGCTTATCACCTTTACCATCCACCTTTGACAAAAACATGTGATTTAATTAATGCAATACAAAGATTATGACGCTTGATGTATCCATGTTTTTGACCACTTCTACAATCATGTTAGTTTCACCAAATTTTTATTGATCATTTATATCATTTCATGATATTAAGATGAATTGAGTGTATTCATGTTTTGTCTACTCACTTGAGTAAGCAAAACATGCTTACATCATTTGCATTCTTGTGAACTTGTTAGCAACCCCTTCCCATGTTTTGATTTTTTTGTCTTTTGTATTACAAGCTAAAAGTTTTTTAATATTGTTAAATCCAAAAAAAAACTTATAACATGTGGATTTCTTCTTAATCTTGGAAAGTTGCATTTTGGTTGTGATGTATCGATATTTCCATATTATATACCATGGGAATTTTGCCACCTTTCAACTTGTGAAGCAAGTGCATTCATTTTCAACTTATATGTTTTGTGCCCGATGTGGTTTTCATGATTGGTGAAGAAGTCATTCAATATGAATGATGGAAAAAATCTTTGCTTTTCATTATGTACATTGTTCATGCAAAATTTAGGTTTTGCTTACATGAAAGACAAAAAGGAAAAAATTATTTCCATATTAATCTTGAATTGGGTATTTCCAAGGAACTTAGTTTGAATTTTATGCATTAGTGTGTTTTGTCACATGAAATAAAAGGCAAACTTTTGTGTTCATATAAATTATAAATTGTGTACTTCCAAGGTTTGTTAGGTTTATTGTGTTATGTGTGTGTGTGTGTGTGTGTGGTGAGATGGCTAAATATATTATCGTTCATGGTTGGAACTCCTTTTGCAATAAAATATGTAGCACTTAGATGGACAAATGAACAAATTAAGTTATCTAAAATCTAAAATCCCATGAAGTCTATTACAAAATTTGCAAGATTATATCTTTAATGAAAAATATGCACCAAAAGTATAAACTCATATTTTTAATTTGAATGTACATTAGTCATTCATATAATAATCAAACATAATTAATTTGATGTAGAGTGAAATATATATTTTAAATAACTTATGTTTTTGCAAAATTGACCAAAAAATCAATCTTACATGGGAATATAACAAATTATTATGATTTTGATAACTATCTACACAATTTTCCATTAACATGACGATTAAATTTGACATATGATATCTTTGTTAAAATTTAGTATTGTACTTTTCCTACAATGCATTAATAATCAAGTTGAAAGTGTAAATAAATCCAATCATATAATTCTCAATTCCATTTTGTTAAATTGTTCTCATGGATTTGAGTTCAAAAGTTCTTTTACTTGTATACAATAGTTAAAGGGAAAATAAATGTAAAAAACATATCAATTTCATAGTAAGGCTAATGTTTGAAACTTGCGAGTCATATTCAAGAAATATGGCAAAGGGATGTAGTATATCCAAACCATGAAGAACAAAGATACATTCATAAAGTTTGCAATTAGCTCAAGAAACATGATGACATCTAAAGATGAAATTCCATGTTCAATTTTCAAGTTTTCCCAACACCCTTTAGTGCACAAGTAGATGTGGCATTCTTTTTAGTGTACAAAAACATGATGAAAGAAACCCTCTAACATGATTAGACTCAAAACAAATTCAAAACACCTTATGTTTTTATTTCATTGTGTCTAAGAATGTCATGTGTAATTAGAACCATCACAAATGTTCTCCAAGTAAACCACCTTTCACTTCAATAGTCCACATTCTTTTGGATTTAGGACAATGCCATTATTACAGATCCCCCCAAATCTCCAAGCTTTGATATCATATCCACCATGCTACTTTTCCAATAATGACATTAATTCTTCAAGTTCAATGTCATTATTATGGGCATCATCTTACTTTGATCATTTTGAGTTCGAAGTAATGTTCTTAACTTTTGTTAGGATCTTATAACAAAATACAATCACCTAAATTAAAGACTAACACTAAAATGATGGCATGTAGACAAATGGTGGCCTAGATTAAAAAGTAGTGGAAAATGTGGTCTTAGGTTGTAAGGGTTATAAGGAGATGGAGTTCTACATAATTACATGGAACAACTTATGAATCCATACCTTGTTATCTATCTCAACACTTTTTTTTTCATTGTGAAAGTGCTTAATTTTAAAATTCTTGTGATATTTGTTGTGTGAATAACAAATCAATGTATTAAGTGAAATGCAATTTTTTTTTCCTAATTTCTTTTACTTTTTTTCCTTCTAATGTTTTTTTCTTGTTCTTAATTTTTTTTTTCTATTATTTAGCACACTTCATTTTATTTTTCTAATTTTTTAGGTTTTAATCGTCATCATTTTTTCATTGAACATGCATATGTTATGCCCAACATTTGGGTTTGCAAAATCATTCTAACAAAATTAACATTTATTTGTGACCCCTATGCAAGTATTTCACATTGAACTTTATGCTTTTGAAGTTCTTTTAATGCAACATTGCAATATGTTTCAAACTTGTATTTTTGGTGAAAATTTTAATAAAATATTAATGCAATGTTCACATTCAAGGCATGCAAACATAATACAAACATGAGGTCACAATTGCCATAAGACAAAACTTGTATGTATTGATGTAAATATCATATCTTTCTAAACTTTTTTAAATGTTCAAAAAATGAAAAACATGAACTTCATGCCATTGTTTATGCCAAAGAAACCTAAGTAAGATATGCATGCTACTTTCTAACCTCAAAAAATCCTTTTTTAAACTTATTTTCATTAGCCTATTATGTGTTCACTAATAAGTTCTTGTTGTGGTCACTACTTTAGTAGCATGTTGATGAGAGTAAGTTGATAGTGATACAATTGAAGTTGTATGACATTAATTACAAATTGGTATTTCATAGTTATTGAAATTTTGCATCAAACACATGATACACATAAATATGCAAGGTTGAAACATGTAAACCAAACCCCCAAAAAATTACATGGGTATGAACATTTATAGTCTATTGAATTTTATATTTAAAAAATTGGAAAAGATTTGAAAATAAGAAATAATATAATAACAAACTTCACTTTTTGGAATTTAAAAAACCAAAAAAAAAAAAAAAGGAAAAGCAGGTGGGGGGGAGAAATATTTAGGACAATCATAATTAAGAGAAAAAGAAAAATTCTTCTAGCATTTAAAAAACAGAAAAAAAGAAAAAATAGGGCAAAAATACCCAAAAAAATGTTTTTATTCTTAAAAAAAGAAAAAAAGAAAACAAAGCTATGAAAAGGAAAAAAAAGCCTAGAAATCTTCTTCTTGAATTTAAAAAACAAGAAAACAAAATCTTCATGAAAAAAAGGAAAATAGAACAATTTTCTTCTTCTTTTTCTGGAATTAGAAAAAATAGAAAACACAAGGAAAACAAAAGTAAATAAAAATAGTCTTTGTCTTCTTTCTTTTTTTCTTTTCATCTTTTTTCTTTTTAATTTTCATTTCCTTCTCTTTTATTATATTGTCTTCTTTTCTTTCTTTTTTTTACTTTTCCTTTTTGATTTTACTCTCAAAACAAAACGAAAAAAAGACAAGGAAAAAGATGAAGTCATACCTAGCATGATGTGCATAATTAATGATGATGCAACAAGCAATGGCAAAAAATGCAACAATGTAATGAAATAAAATAAAAGCTTAAAGAAGATAAAATAAAATAAAAAATAAGGAAATGATGAAAAAGTTGTAACAATGGCAAAAAAAAAAAAAACTAAAGTAACAACAAAAACGAAAAAAAAAATGATAAGAAGAAAAATCTATAACACAAATAAAAAAGGAAAAGAAAAAGAAAACTAGCAATAATATATATATATTTTTTAAATGATGAAGAAAAAGTTAGAACACAATGGAAGAGACCTCTAACCTAGGGGCCAAAACCCCTTAAGTCAAGAGCAGGGAGTTCCTGGGAACACGCTACTCTAAGGTAGTTACGTGACCTGAAGCACTGGAAGTTTTGGGTTTTCGGCCTTGCCCACCAAGGCAAGGATATTGTGTTCAGATTCATATTATAGAGTTTAGTAGCTTAAGGGGTATTGGCCCCTAGGTTAGAGGTCTAATTTTATATGAGGATTTTTGAAAGATGATATTTTGGCTTGTGTTGAAACTTGAGATTAGTTATAATAGAGTTCTAATATTATCTTGAAGGACTTTGGTTTCTTTTAGAGGATTTTTTTGAAGCTCATATTTTTGCATGGTGAAATATTTGAGTTTTCATAATTCTCCTTTTGCCTGAAGATACCTTTTAATGTAAATGGCAAGACCACATTGTGACAAACCCCTTCTAGTGACGACCATGCATTCCTAATAATGATCATGATATCCATTGAACATGAATTCGTAAAATTTCAAATTGTTGAATCTGCCACACCAGACCTTAATAATGTCATGGAATCGTCTCTCCCCTGTCCATTATGTTGTGTGTTGAGTGCATTGCCTAGCTCACCCTAATGGGTTCACTTGGTGCTGAACCCAACATAATGGGCTGGGGGTTGATCATTCCATTTGTACATAAGACTTAGATTTTCCAACCTTTTCAGACAAAGTACCCTGGGAAACTCTAACTGGCCTCAATTTTCTCTGCTGACTCACATGGTGGGCACCAGTCCATCAATGATGGACCAGTTGCCTCCATTTTCTAAACGCCAAATATATCAGTGATCAGAGGAAGTTCTGTGTCCAGGACGCACGCATAACTATGTTAAAGACTCCAATCTTAAACAGCGTGAAAGCAGACAAGAACTAGAGAAAAAGTCAGCAAAGTATCCACTTGCAATAATAAATTCCAGAGTAAAGTTCTGAGTACGTACTACATAAAACTTTAATCAGCCTCAAGTTCTGAGTACGTACTACAGAAAGCTTTAATCAGCCTCAATTATCTTTGCTGCCACACGGCATGCACCATCCTAGAAGGATCAGTTGCATCCTTTTTCTCAACCTCTCTTCATTACCACCGTCCAAGTTGTTCATGGGTCTACCTAAACGCAGGGAGTCAGCAAAGTATCCACTTGCACTAATAAATTCCAGAGTAAAGTTCTGAGTACGTACCACAGAAAACTTTAATCAGCCTCAAGTTCTGAGTACGTACTACAGAAAGCTTTAATCAGCCTCAATTATCTTTGCTGCCACACGGCATGCACCATCCTAGAAGGATCAGTTGCATCCTTTTTCTCAACCTCTCTTCATTACCACCGTCCAAGTTGTTCATGGGTCTACCTAAACGCAGGGAGTCAGCAAAGTATCTACTTGCACTAATAAATTCCAGAGTAAAGTTCTGAGTACGTACCACAGAAAACTTTAATCAGCCTCAAGTTCTGAGTACGTACTACAGAAAGCTTTAATCAGCCTCAATTATCTTTGCTGCCACATGGCATGCACCATCCTAGAAGGATCAGTTGCATCCTCTTTCTCAACCTCTTTTCATTACCACCGTCCAAGTTGTTCATGAGTCTACCTAAATGCAGGGAATCCCATGGACCAGCTCACCCTTGGCTCAGATTTGCATCTAGATGATCCCTTGCATCCTTTGTTCAAAAACCAGAAGTTCTTCACTGGTCTAGCATAAATGGAAGGAATCCAACAAATTATTTCTCCCTTAGCTTAGATTTGCATCAAGGAGCTTGCTCCAAATTTTTATCAAGGTTGGTTCATTTGTTCCGCTATTGCCACCGTGGGTTATATTTCTTCATTTAAAAAATTTCTTATTTGTAAATTTTTGGGGTCTTTTGCTCTAAAAGGGGGGGGGGAGAAGGGGGTATAAGGCTTTCTTTATTAAAAATCATTTTTGTTATTAACATTTTTTGTCGTTTGTAAGTTTTTTGTTTGTTTTTCACGCTCAAAGGCAGAAAGGGGGGGCAATGGGTTTCAGGTCAATAAATATAATTTGTGTTTATTAGACTGATCACAAGCCCTTATTGGGCTTTGCACTCACTAAGAGGGTACCAAGGAAATTACTAATAACAACTCAACCAAATTAAATCAAAGTATCAAGCCAATCAGGTGTTTATTAGACTAATCAAGTGCTTATTTAAAAACCCCCCAAATTAGGCTCAACTACTCTATTTTGTCACTACAGAGAGGTGAGAGCCTATCACTAAACCCTCACTTTAAGAGCCTGGGAACATGGCACTGTGCCCACATTGGCAGGATCATACGTATAAGAGAAGCAACCTTTTTTTTTAGGAATTTACTTTCAAAGTTAGGGTGCAATAATCCATGGGAAAATCCTATATATAATTACAACATGGGTGTGTGTCCGAGCGTGCGTGCGTCCGTCCGACGACAGTTCCGCGTTTTAATGGAGCGGCAGAACCGGCCCGGACGGTCGGACAGTTCCACGTTCTGGGAGCGTTTTCTGTGGCGGAACGGGGGGGGGGGCCAGCAGGGGGGGCCAGGACCGGACGGGGCAGGGCAGGGCAGGGGAGGGCAGGGGGGGGGGGGGGAAGGCAGGGCAGGGGAGGGCGGGGTCGGGCAGGGCCGGGCAGAGGGCAGGGGGGCAGGGGGCAGGGCAGGGCAGGGCAGGGCAGGGGGGGGAGGGCAGGGGAGGGCAGGGGGGGGGGGAAGGCAGGGCAGGGGAGGGCGGGGTCGGGCAGGGCCGGGCAGGGGGCAGGGGGCAGGGCAGGGCGGGCCGGGGGGCAGGGGGCAGGGCAGGGCGGGGGCAGGGGCA